>OZ005648.1:399255124-399280124 GCA_963930645.1 Salticus scenicus
TATAAATCCATCAAAAACACGAGGTCGAAAATTTTTACGAATCCAATACTTTCTTCTATTGAATATAGAAGAAAGTAATAAATAGTGATTCAATTCTTTTGAAAATTCATTTGAATACAGTGACCAGCGAAGCGGGCGTAGCCTGCTAATGAGTAATAAATCCGTAAGTTTGCAAAATGCCTGTAAAGCTGAGGGATTCCCTTTAATTTAAAATCTTTCCCAGGAGAGAAGGGAAAGTCAAAGCAAGCGGTTACTTTCCTGTTTTTTAAAAGAAATCCGGGCAGTTGTAATAATTGTTAATCAACCTTATCCCCACCCTCTTGTTTCTGAATATTCTCCTAAACTTCCTTAAGCTACCGATTTGTATTGCAAAGTTTGTAAAAATTACAAATATCCTGTTTATTAAGAGTAAGTACCTTAAAAATTTATAATGGCTGATAACCTTTCTGTACGAAAAAATAAAATAAAATAAAAATAAAAAAAATAAAATAAATAAAAGACTACTTTTATAATGTCGCAGTTATCTTGTCTTTGTTGTTAATGCAATTCAATGCAGTGAATCTTTGATGGCCTGCTAACCAAGATTTCTTTTTACTTGTCTCTCCATAAACCCAAATACAAAAATATGAAACAATAGCTTAAGCTCTCCATAAATCCTCTTCTTATAAAATTCTATCTTCCAGAAGCAGAGGCTTTTGCATTTCGTAAAACAACCTTATTTATATTTAGGTTATATAAAAACACTTGGAATTTCGGTCTTTTCCGACTTAAAACGATTTAGCTAATTTTTTAGCTTACTTTAAACTATGCCGATCTCAGAGATCTTCCTATTTTTAACAGTTGTTGCAAATTCAACATTTACGCTCTGGTATTTCTAAATAGGTATTTCAAATATAGTTTTGCTGACAGTTTCGAAACAATATTTACATGAAATTCTTATTCTTGCAGGAATATTTAACAATACAGCTAAATTTAAAAAGTCTATAAGTCTATCGTATGTTTTTGAATGAGCAACAAAATATAATTTTTTAATATAGCTGCTTAAATGTTTTGAGTAAATCTGTTTATAAAATGTGATTCCTTTTTTGAAAAAAAAAATCTGCATTTAATTTAAATTTTTATTTGTTTACCCTTATCGCCCTGTTTAAAGAAATAATTATTTCCACAATTAGGAGCATTACACTTAGGCCTACAAGGTATGAAATTTTTCATGCTATATTCAAGAAAGTTATCAAATAGAAACCAAGAATTTTATAAAAATATGGAGCAAAATTATCAAGAAATTAGAATTTGGAATTGGAAATGCTCAAAAATAGAAAGATTCCTTCATCAGGGAACATGTCCTTCATATAGAGCAGCAAGATCGCAAGATTTTGAAAAACTGTAAAACTATGCCAAGCAAAAGCACAGTTCACGTTCCTATCTTGCAACAAAACCCAAATTTAAAAAGGAAACAATTACATTTAATCAATTTGTTTATATATATATATAATAGATTAAACTCAATATATGATAGATAAATAAATGAGAAAATATTTAATCAGATGAATTTTTTAAAGAAAATAATTCTTAAAAGATTCTTGTAAATTTTCAACACGCATAAAATTATATTTTGGATTTTTGTAAACAGGTATTTCAAATTTTGGTCTTTTCCGATTTAAGCAAATTATTAAAAAACTGATCATAAAGATATTCCTAATTTAAATTGTTATTATAAGTAGAAGGATATAAAGTGAAATGTATTTTCTTTTTTACTTCTTTTTCTTTCTTGTCTCTCTCTCTCTCTCTCTCTTTTTTAAAAATCAAATTTGTCTGATTTACTACACTTTACAGAAACATTAAAAATTTATGAAACTCCTTATACAATATAACACTCAGCAGACATTTTTTTTCTTCAAGTGAAGTAAAGAAGTGATGATTATTATTATTATATATTTTTTTTCTAAAACATGACATTACAGTTCGTTGCACGCGGATACCCATCAGCACTCCTCTAATCGTGCTGCTGAAACATATATTCAAATTATTGCTGAAAAAGAATCATTTTGAATTATCACGTTTCCTTCTATCTAAGTTATGGATGCTTTTAATTTGTTAATCGTCAAATTTGTGAGTCTTCCAGACAGAAATATAATAAAATAAAATAAATAACTAAAAAAGTAAATGCACTTAAGTTTTTACAATTATAACTATCACAATTTAAAAATAGCTCTATGGATTTTTTCAAACTCCTTCTATTATTTGCCTTTTAGATGTCCATTCGTATGTAATAGTTGGTTTCTGGTGAACAGATGAAATTGCCGAGTTTTGGTGAAAATTGAAAATGGGACCATAAATCGGTATTTTTTTTTTTTAAAAAAAATCGGTCTCTAATGTTTTTCTTCTAATTTTAAAACATAAACCACTTTTTAGATGTTCTTTCTCATGTATTAATTATTTGCCATGGTAAAACTGACAGGCGTCCTCATTAGGTAGGTTAGTTTTCGACCTCATATAATGGTATTCCAAAAAACGGCTCTACAGATTTTTTTTAAAACTCACTATGTAAACACTCTTTCATATGATTTTATGACGTATACTAACACAAGTATGCGCTCATAAGAAAATTATTAGATGTCTGATTTGTTAAGTCAACTTTATGTCTTCTGACCCTAATGTCTACCAAAGGAGCATATAATATGTGCAACAGTGGGCAATGGAAGACGTGTGGTTGTTATATACCAGGTTTTTTCTCATGAAATCTTCACTATGGATCTTATTTCTAACTGACTGCTTACAATTAATTTTTATTTCCTATTATTACTCGCGTTGATATTTGTAAAAGGTGTTATTTATTTATTTATTTATTTATTTTTCTACTTTATACGTAATTGGTAACAATGATCTATGGTCATTTATTTTTTGCCACGCATTTTAGACAGGTTGATCCTTGGCAGACTAACTTTTTATTTCATTAAACATTTTTTTCTTTTGAGTTTTATGTAAATGATGATTTTCGATCACATACATTTTTATGAAATCGATCTCTAGTTAATTGTACATCATGTATTACACTAGACAATAATGTGATGTGACGTAATGTACAGTAAAATTTAATGCACATTGTTTAGAAATTGATATTCATTCTCTTGCTTAACCGTTCGAACCTTTGATCTGTATAGAGGGATAAAGATAGACAATTTAGTATATTCTATAGAAACTGTTTATATTCTATTAAAAAAATTAACATTTAATAACATATTTTTGATTTCTTACTTAGATCATAATTTAAACTGACATGATCTAATTGATAGAACTTTCTTAAGGGGTTTTGAAACTTTGACGGCCCCACTGAAGTAGGCTTCATATGAAAGCTTATATTTCCATTTAATATTTATAAACTGAACTAGATTAGGTTTGTTCAATAAAATATATATATTCAAGTACCAATTCTTATGGTTTTTGATATATTATTACATTCTCTTACCCATAGGGTCGATAAAGGGCTGTTTTAGGGTCAAATTTTTGAACGTGAGTTTTTGTTATATTTACATGTGTTCTGAGGTCCCCTAAATACGAAAATCATGTTTTTAGAGAATGGTCTGTGTGTCTGTTATCAGCATATCTCAAGAACAAATAGTAGCAGAAATTCCAAACTCGGTATTCTAAATGTGCGTCATATAGGGATGCTACAGTAAGCTTTTCGTTGAGATGAAGCCAATGGTTCGTGTACAGGGACGCTCAAAAGTATTCAAATATATTACGTCTATAGCGGAAATTGGAGGTGAGTAGAGTTTAACATCCATAGACTGCACTAAACTAAATGAAACGAATATATATTTTGTGTAATAGAAATAGTCAACTGGGAAAAAAAAAATTGTGTATGTAGGAGCCTCGCCTGCCCCCCCCCCCCCCCCCCGGGAGGAAATTCCCCCTCGAGGTGAGTAAACTTTCATGATGGGTATTTTTCAAAAGAGCTCGCCAATACCTTTAAAATGAATGGTTGAACCATAGATTTGCCATAATTTAAAATAAAATTTATAAATTAAGAGAAAAAAAAAAAAAAAAACATTTTTTTTTTTTTTTTTTTTTTTTTATGTAATATTGAGAATGAATTCAACTTCTTTTTGGATATTTAGTGTTACACTACTTCTCTAATATGGAAGATATTTTTTTTAAATAATAATTTTAATAAATTATTTTTACTGAGTGAATTTGTATACGAAAATGTAGAAGAATGTCATGTGGTGGCCACAACACACTAGTTATTTGTTGTTAGTGAATGTGATTTACTAATAATATTTTACCATTTCCATGAAAGCTGTTCGGGAATTGAAATAAATTCCTCATAGAGATATGGTAATTAATGTATGTTTTAAGCTAAATATTCGTCGCTTGTTTTTTGTACGTTAATGAAACGGGGGGTTGAGGGGGGCGGTAGCGCCCCTCACACAGAGTTAATTATCATATAAAACTCTTCCTAAGCCTAATTTGAACTGTTTAACATAGGTTTACAAAACAGTACTCGTTATCTTACCTCTTAATCTCCAACCTGTATCTATAGTATTAAATTTCAGTGTAAGAGAAAGAAGTGTGAGTGACACACCAGATTATTTTTTTACAGATTTGAAATTTAAATTGCGTTTTCTCAGTTTGCGGTTTTTTAGGAATTCATGATCTTCAAAATGCTAAAACTTCTATAGATATTTAAGAAAATACTTAATATTTTTTTTTGGATGTTTAATGGAATCTATTTAAGAGAAATAGGGGTGAATTTTGAAATTTAATAATTAGTTTTTGAGGGGAAAAAAAAAAAAATGAAAAGTTGCTTATCTAGGAAAAAAATTTGGAAAAAAAATACGTTTTTGATATATATATATTAAGATATTGCAAAATCCATCCCTAAATCTTTTAATTAGCTTCTATTAAACATCATATGTAAATCCATTTGATAATAATAGAAAAGAATGAGAACGAAGAATAGTCAGTCAAACAAATCAGCACAGAAACATACACAGGCTAAACAAAGTAACTAGTTATCTTAATCGATTTAATTTTTAAGATTAATAATTATTACTTACTTTAATTTATTAGACTACAATACCTGATGAAATATAATATAGGACCGTGTATTTTGATGCTGAAAATAAGAAGGATTATATTAGGACAGTATTTTAAGGGGAAATAATACAACTTTTATTAATGAAAAGAACTTTCTCATTTTGAGATGAGCAAAAGAATTTCGGACCAAAGTAAAATAAGATTGAATTTTAACTGAAAAACTCAAAACGTTATAAGACGTTTTCAAGTGCTATCCCCATAGCATTGAGCAAAGAAATGTAGGTTTTCTGTATTTGATAAGCATTTTAGAAAAATATCAAAGGATAGCACGAACGTCAGTATTTTAAGGGGAAATAATAGAACTTTTATTAATGAAAAGAACCTTCTCTTTTTGAGATGAGCAAAAGAATTTCGGACCAAAGCAAAATAAGATTGAATTTTAACTGAAAAGCTCAAAACGTTATAAGACGTTTTCAAGTGCTATCCCCATAGCATTGAGCAAAGAAATGTAGGTTTTCTGTATTTGATAAGCATTTTAGCAAAATATCAAATGATAGTACGAACGTACAAGAAAAAATTACCTTGAAATGAATTAGATGTAATAAAGACAGAATATCCTGATTTTTTAAAAAATATTTTCCAGAAAAAATAAAATGGAAACAAGAACAAACACCTATCATTTTAAGTGAAAATGGCTTTGTAAGAAGATGATCTGTATTGTTGTAAGTCTTTCATTTAAAATTAATTTTAAAATTAATTTTCAATTAATTAAATTTTAATGTTAACCTTAAATTTTAATTTTTTAAGAATTTTTTTTTTTTTTTTTTTTTTTTTTAGAATCCTATTAAATGAATTCATACAGGTATTTTGCATGTAATCTAGGCCAGATTTATTTCTTAATTTTAATTGATCCATAATTTAACTTTTCTAAAACAAGCATTGAATATTGGAATAAAATTAAATTCAGCATTCCTTTTTTTCTTTTTTTATATATATTTTAATTCCCCACTCCACCCACCCACCCAACCAACAACGCCACCCAACCTCTTTAATCAAACATCTGCCCATCCATCCACCACTTTATTTCTTTTCTTTTATTATTTTTTTAAAAAAATTTTGTTTTACACATAAGAGTGTTTTTTTTTTGACAGGTACTTTTACTAATATATTAATGAATAAACAACATTTTTGGGAAGCCCATATGTAAAGTTTCCTTAATAAGTTTATTAATGTTTTTATTTTTATATTTAGCAGAACATAAATTATTGATTCGATATAAGTGATTAAAAATGATATCTCTGAATACAGTGAGATGCAGGCATGATTTAAAATGAGTAAATAAATTTACTTTAAAGTTGAAATCTTGTCTTTTATTATAAATTTCAATATAAATTTTATTTTCGTTGAAATAAATTTTAAGATCCAGTAAGTTTATGAATTTATCTTTTTGTAAAATCTTAGTTAATTTTAAATTCGAAGGATAGTCTAAAGTAATTAAATCAGATGACTTATTATTAATGAATAAAATGATTACATCATCAATGTATCGGTATAGTAAGATATGATAAAAAGTAAATTTGCACTCATATTAATAAAGATAAAGATCAGCCAATAAACTCGAGCTACGCACCCCTTGCGAGATGCCCACATTTTGTAAATAAATGCGGTTATTGTGTGAGATATAGTTAATATAGATGATGAAATTAAGAAGAGTTTTAAATTTTTCAACATTAAAGTTATTAGGTAATTTTATCTGATTTTTGTATTTAATGAAAAGATGATTGATAATTTGATAAAGGTCAGATAAAATAATGTTATTAAACAGATCTTGAAAATCATAAGTAATGATATTATCTACATTATCAAAGTTTTTGATATGGTTAATGAGTTGGTAACTATTTTTAAGGCAACTGACAAGGAAACATTCAAAAGGTGTCATCTTCAAAAAGTACTGAAAAAAATATATGTGATTCTACTTTTCATAAAACACCAGAAAATGAAAAAATTATCGGCTGAAATTAATTACAGCGACCACAAAAATTATCAAAATTAAGCATATTTGGCGATTTAACGCTGTTGGGCGATACGTTTGCTAGCACCGAGATTGCCGTGTACGAACAGAACCGTGTTTTGCTTTTTCGCCAAATACTCATAATCAATCTCCTAGCAGTGTGAAATCGCCAAATATGCTTTATTTTGATAATTTTTTGTGGTCGCTGTAATTAATTTCAGCCGATATTTTTTTCATTTTCTGGTGTTTTATGAAGAGTAGAATCACATATATTTTCTTCATTACATTTTGAAGATGACAACTTTTGAATGTTTCCTTGTAAGTATTTTCTTAAATATCTGTAGAAGTTTTAGCATTTTACGATCACGAATTCCTAAAAAAAGGCAAATTGAGAAAACGGAATTAAAAGATTTCAAACCTGTAAAAAATATATCGCAAACCGTAAAAACTGTTGCTTAAATCTGTATATTTTATCGAACAAACCAAATGTAGTTCTATTTATAAATATTAAATGGAAATGTAAGCTTTTATATAAAATCTACTTTAGTGGTGCCAAGTCAAAGGCGCCAAATCCCCTTAAACATAGCAAAATGTGTATTTATTAAACATGATGAATGGTCAGAAGTTTTAAGGAAATTATGAACAATGCCCAGTGGTTAGAATTTCCTTGTGAATTGAAGCGCGAACCAGCCTAACTGTATAAAGCTTATCACCTCTAATCTATTACTAGCTGTCTGTCGTTAGAATCTAAAATAGATTATAATGTGTAATTTTAACATATATCAATTCTTTTTTTTAATTCTATATCTTATAAATAAGTTAAAGGAAAAATAGAAATAAGTTATGAGTTTGCATTTTATGACTATTGCACTCTGTCTAAATGGATTCGTCATGATGATATCATATAACTTCAGAACGTAATTTTTTAAAAAACAATTTTATGATTGGCATTTTGGAAATAGGTCGAATAAATCATTGACTATTATTATTACATGACTTTCAAATACATTCATTTTTCGCTAAGTTTAATTAATCACCTATATACTAAGGGACAAAAAAAAAAAAAGGCCGCACTTGGATACTTTCATTTCTCCTTGCAAAAAAAAAAAAAAAAAAAAAAAAAAAAAACACCCAATTTTAAAATTTAAATGTAAGGACGTAACAGATAATGATTTTTCTGGATACCAAACATTTGAAACACTAATATCTGCTGGATACTGTTATGCGGTATTCGGCAAAATCACTAACCGTTTCATCACTACCTTTAAGTGATTAAATTGGACTTTTTTGAAAGAAAAAATAAAACTTATTCAAGCGTGTGTGTGTGTGTTTTTTCCCTTAGTGTACTCGCGGTATATTTAAATTAAAAATTTTGTCATCAAAATTTCATTTTATTTTAACTGTACATTATTATTATTATTTTTTTTCTAAGAAAGCAAAATAGGTAGTATTTGTGGATTCGCATATCAATCCCATTCACATATTGACATTTAACATTAATGATAGATGGTATCATATTGAAGATTAGCAGTGGTGCTGCGCACATTGGGGGAAAAAAAATGCCGGTACGTTTTTCGGCAATTTGAGGAAATAATTTCCAATGTTCACTGGGCCGTGGCAGCCCAGTCGGTAGAGCGCCGGCCTCGTTATTGGAAGATTGCGGGTTCCGTACTCGAGCCTGCCAAAGACCGTCGTGTACACTAATGGTGGCTGGTGCACGTAAAATCTGTCGTGGCCTCAATGTCCTCCATGTTCCCATCAAAAATTATACCTCTGGGGGTCACCGAAGCGGGAGAGCCATCCCTTCCGTGGAGGATCAAAATTTTGATGGCATGTCTCCGGACCACCTCTAGGGTTGTGTCCCAGACCGTCGCCAATTGCCCATCTGCGCAGCACTAGTGCGACGTAAAACCCATCCATCCATCCAATGTTCACTAGTAATGATACTCCTAAAATATATCAGTAATGATTAAAAACATCATTAAAAATATTTCATAATTGCTTAAAATAAAAATTTCTAAGAAAGATTTGTTATTCTTAGAAATTTGTTTCAAAGTAATAACAAGAACGAAAAATCATGCAATATGCATTGATTATTAACACTTTCTAACTGTACCTACTTGTATCGTATAATTGTCAATGTTCTTTGCTTACGTTATTACACAACGGACATACAGAAGGACTAAAAGGCATACAAATAGACTATTTGTATTCAGAATCACTTTCAAACATTTATGGAAAGTGTTAAAAATGCTTCACGCAAAAGAAAATGCAGTTCTGTGATTCTAATTGTAGCTCTTAATGTATTGGGATATTTTAGTGTAGCCCTGTAAATCTGAAGGATAACCATATTATATTCTATACAAAATATTATTTTAGTATATTAACAATGGATGTCAATTTCTTTATGATTTTTACAGTAGCAAGTTATTTAAATGTGATTTATAAAATTGTTTTTCCTAAAATAGAATGCATTGGAATTTTTTTTTTGGGTGCTTCTGTGCACAAATCAGTTGTACAGGACCTATTAATGCCATTTTAAATAGTAAAAATTCCATAGTGAACTTGAATAACATTTATAATTTTTTAAATATTCTGAAAATATTTACAGACGCTGGAGGCGATCAGACTGACAGACAGACAGATGGATAGTCGGACAGACAGATAGACAAAATGAAGTCATATTCACCGTTAAATTTTTTTAGAAAGTGTTAAAAACGGTTAATATAAAGGAAAGTGCAATTCCAGCAAATTTCCAACAATAGCCTTTAATGTAAATGAATATTTTTATATAGCCTTGTAAATCTAATGCTAATAATTCTATATCTCATAGAAAGTATTCTTTTGTGCATATGCATAACATATTTAAATTTCATTGAGATTTGAGCAAAGTAAAGTTATTAAAATAGTTCGTGTACAGGGCCACACCAAAGTTTTTCTTATCGTTATGGCCTATGGACTGAATTTGTATGTATTGTAAAAGCGGCCGCAAAAATCCCCCGATTGATTTGCAAATTGGTACATATGTTTAGGGGCTATACAGATATAGCTGTATAATTTTTGGTGTACATATTGTTTATTTTTCGTGTACAGGGACACACCAAAGTTTTTCTTATCATTACGGCTTACGGGCAGTTTTTCGTTTAAATGCATGTTTTTTCTAGGCAAAATGTATGTAAAGACTAAATAATTTATTTACTGGATCAAACACAAAATTGAGCATAAACTTCCACTTTGAGGATCATAAATACATTAGACAACTTCAAAATTTCATTTATGATATTTTTTTGAACATGATTGAATACAAATATTCTAATAGGAAAATTTCGTAAATTATTCGTAAGTTACGATTTTATCAACATAGCGAAATGGTAATTTTTTCATGTAAATATGAATTTTGAGGATTATTCCATTGGAAATAGTAACATATGAAACATAAACAACGGAATTGATCCTGATAAAATAAATTAATAGATTAGAATAAGATAATTATATCGAAGTGAACGATTGATAGCCTATTAGGCGGGGATTTCTTTCTGTCACTGTATCAAGCATTGGTCAAATTCATTTTTTTTAAACTTGATTATAATATGTCTCCCACTAGAAATTTATAAGACCATAAATATGGTGGGGAACTGAGCAGAGTCCACCTATGCAAACTAGTTAATGTACATGATTACTGTGGCCAGTGTACAGGATGATCTAAAAGAATTTTGTACCATTACGGTCTATTGACGGTATTTCTTATATGGGCATTTTAAAATGGCTACACTCCATTTAACATGATGAAATAAACATGTGTTATTAGAATGTTTAAAGCATGGTTTCTCTAAAAAATGATAGACATAGAATTAGTGGTAATTTGTACAAAGCAACACAAAATAATTCCCATTTATTATGTAATCGTTTGTCATGAAATTTGGTAGAAGTATTTATGAGCTACAAGAAATTAACACAAGACTATGACTTATATGGAAATATGTACTTGTATATACACACATGTACAAATAGATATAGACAGACGGATACAAAAGGGGGTTGAGGGGTGGTGGTAGCACCCCTCAGAAACGTATTTATGTAGCGAGTTAATCATATATATGTATATATGTATATATATATAAATAACTATTTTAAATGATATGGAACAAATAAAAATGGTCAGCTGGGTAATGAGTAATGCAAATAGGACGTTGAGGCACCTGATCTGAAGATCCACTAGTTAATTATTTGTGAATTAGTTTAACGGTCTTTAAAGACTTTGCTCAATGAATGAAGGCCACCGAAGCAGAAGAGCCATCGCTTCCGTGAAGGATCAAAATTGTGATGGCATGTCTCCGGACTACCTCTAGGGGTGAGTCCCAGACCGTCGTCCATTGCGCAGCACTAGTGCGACGTAAAAACCAATCCAACTAACCGAAACAGATACTCTCTTTTGAATATAGAAGAAAGTAAAATCCCCATTTTTACTTTCCGAACACTATAGTGAGAAAAGTATTGTAATCATGTCAAAAATCCGAATTTGAGATTTTGATGTTTCTAAAAGTTTCGAGTTTCCCTGAGTTCGTTTTCACTATTTTTACGATGATGTATGTATGTATGTGTGTGTGTATGTGTGTGAGTGAACACTCTAGCGTCTAAACGCTTTGCTCGAATGAGCTGTAAGCTGGTACGCATGCTGCAAGTCACCGTTGCACGAACCCTATTCCTTTTGATCACTTATAGTTTTTTTACACGGACACAAAGAAAAATTCTTTACCATTATGGCCTATGGGACCAAAATCTTAAAAGTGCAATAGCATCCAAGCGCGTTATTCAATTGAGCAAAAAATTTATACACATATTATAGGTCACAGATACTCAATCTGTATAGATTTTTGAGAATCTAGCACTTATAGGTTTTTTACAGGGACACAAAGAAATATTCTTTATCATTATAGCCTAAAGGGCCAAATTTTTAAAAGTGTGATAGCGTCTAAACGCCTTATTACTTTGAGCAAAAAAATTTTACACATGGTATAGGTCACAGTTGTACCAATTGCATAGATTTTGGTGAATTTAGCACTTACAGTTTTTTACAGGGACACAAAGAAAAATTCTTTATCATTATGGCCTGTGGGACGAAATTTTTAAAAGTGCGATAGCATCTAAACGTCTTATTCAATTGAGTTGAAAATGTATATGAATATTATAAATCACTGTTGCACTAACTATAAGCATTTTGGTGAATCTAGCATTTATAGATTTTTACAGGGACACAACGAAAAATTCTTTATCATTATGATCTATGGTCTCAAAGTTCAGTAGCGTTAAATAAAACATCGTGTAATATATGGAGAAAAATACTCAAACACTCTATTATGGTTTTCTCTCGTTTGTTTGTTTAACAACTCCTCTTTACTTTATCTACAAAACTGTTAATTACTCAATGTTCGGAAAGTCGAGTCACTCCAGATTTTTTTTATTAGTATCGTCTTAAAGAGAGTAATCAAAGCGTATTATAAAAGGTATTTTATTTAATTCATGTTGTATGTAAGTGAATATTTACAATCATTCTAGTGATTTCGTAAAGGACTCAATATAACAAATAACGATTCTAAATCATCTTCTGAGGCAAATATTCAGTTTTAATCGAAGACTTCAGTTTTAGAATCGATTCATGAACTGATTCATGATCAGTCGGCTCATATTGCTCGAGGGGTGTAAAATCTCTTTTTTCATCTCATAATGATTTGATACGGCTGTATAGTGATATAGCGTGAATGATTTTAGAGATTACATCTGATTGCTTGTCATTTTTAATTATTGGTTTATGCTACTTGCAGAATAATCAATAGAAAATCATCATTAATGAGCAGGTATTTTCAATAATCTTGTTAACATCTCGAATTTTTATGTCAAACTAAGATATGTTATGAGATTTTAAATGCTGAATCGCTTATTATTTGAAAAAATAGCTTTACTTTGTAGAAGGTTTTTAAAAATGAGTTTTTATTTTCGGCTAAAAAAGTGTTTTAGTTCCATTTATTTTTTTCCACCCTAGAATTTTTATGCTTCTAAAAGTTTGACTAATGAGGAATTTAGTTTATCTTGGGCTGAATTTTATAGTTTACGGATATTTAGCCCTTACCATGTTGCCCCTAGTACTGAAGTTAATCGATTAAATATTTTAGAAACTTCATATTTTTATCAATGGGAATTTAATAATAATACATTAAAGATATTTTTTATGAATATATTTATGAAAATTTTGCACTATAAATATTTTTAACCACTGAAATATATCAGGCAGACCCTTCTAAGTACAACTCTTAAAGAAACTAAATATTAATATTTCCTCTGTAAAAATTAAAATTCTCTCTCTCTCTATATATACGTGTCCTATAAGTCTATAGACATTTTAAAAATTCATAAGTATTGAATGAATTGATAGAATTGAACGCGGGTTGCGAAAATATCGTTCTCGTGAAGGGGGATTTCTTTTGGTAAAGAAAAGAATATCGTTACATTTTTTGTCGCTGATGCTTAGACAAATAATTAAATGTTTCGCACGGATGAGAAGAAAAATATGCAAATGAAAGTCCTATAAATTGCACGATTTTGCGATTAGAACAGTTTATTTCTTATTTTGTTTCCTACTTGCGCATACATGAAGTTTTAATTGCGATGCTAACTTGATGCATAAAGTGTTATTGGTAAAGATGTTTTTCCTCAGGTAAGAACCGCTGACTGAAGCTGCAGTTAGCAGTGTTATGTGTGAAAATGTGTGATCTAGTCACGCACAACGCCTTCTTTCGACAGATAGCTTAATTATTAATTTTTCTCTGAAAAAAAAAAAAAAAAAAAAAAAAAAAACCTTCACGGGAATGATTTTTTCGCACACCGCGTTCAATTCTATCAATTCATTCAATAGTTATGAATTTTTAAAATGTCTACAGGCTTATGGGACACCCTATATATATATATATATATATATATAACTAGCAGGCTTTGCCCGCTTCGCTGGACGTTAAACTTAAATGAGTTGTCAAAATGCCATATATTTATTAATAACCTAAGTTCTCGCTGTGATTGGTAGAGATTTTCTCGCTCCCAATGTCAGGAGTCTGGGTCCCCACTGTCTTCGGCACAACTTACCCACTTCTTACTTCCCCACACTCAGCGGGTGAGTTCCGAGTCTTGCAAAATCTCACTAATGTACATAATGCGTACACTTAATCAATATCCACACACCAAAATTCGCCATTCTAAGATAATTCAAAGCGAATTCAAACGGAAAAACATGTTTTTACACATGTTTATTGCCATCCGACTCCGAGAAGGGGGGGGGGATTTCGAATTTCGTGAAATCCAGTTACAATAAGTGCCGGATGCATAGAAACAATTTACGCACCAAATTTCGTGACCACAGAAGTCTTTAATACACAGTATTATAAATAAATAAATACAAAAAGCACAGCTTAAGTATCGGAACCCTTTGGTGACTTTAAATATTTTAAGCCATTTTTGCGATGAACTGAATTGGCTATCTCAATTGTGCAATTAAAGATCTTGGCGAGAAACGCCCGAGCTACTTCGGTGCCGATTTTCAAATTTTGCCAAAGGGATCCAATACTAAAGCTGTTCCATATCGAATCTGCATTGAAAATGGAAAAAGGGTAAAATAAATTAGAAATATCAGACCTATATTTAAAAATTTGATACCGAATGAAAGGGACGATTTTGCTGAATCCAGGGATTCAAACAGTTTTTCGATGCGACAATTAGATTTTTAAAAAATAACTAAAGTATGAAATTTAAGTGGCAACGGAAAAACGGATAAAGGGAAAAATAAATTAGAAATATCAGACCTATCATTACAAATTCAGTACCAAATGAAAGAAGTGATTTTTCAGAATCCTGGGGTGTAAACAGTTTTTCGATACGACAATTAGATTTTTTAAAATTAACTAAAGTATGAAACTTAGATGGCAACACTTCATTTCAATCTTTTCATAATTTGTAGTGAAAATCACGCGAATACAAAAGTCTTTAACTTAAAAATTTATTTTTATATTTCATTTTTTTCATTCAAAGCATTTTAGTGAAAAAATATTTATGGCGCGTGCGCAGGCGTTTTTTACCCACAATTTAAACACTAATCATAATTTTGACAATTTCTATAGATATAATTTTAAGTTGGGTGAAGACCTAAGTTTCTGCCAAGCGCCGTTGTATTCCGTCCAGCCGTTCTCGAGTGATGCCCGGACAAACGTGTTTTAGTCTTTTACCCCCTAGGGGGGGAACGGGGGGGGGAATTTCTGAAAAGTTGATAGATATAATTTTAAGTTGGGTGAAGACCTAAATTCCTGCCAAGCGCCGTTGAATTCCGTCCAGCCGTTCTCAAGGGATGCCCGGACAAAAAAAGCGACATTCGGACACGATGACACACACACAGACACACACACACACACACACAGGCAAAATTTTCTGAAGTCATTTTCGGCTTTCATGACTCGTAAAACGTGAAGATATCGCAAAATTTTTTGATTCCGACAAATTTACAGACAGAAGTCTGATTTTATTAATATAGATATGAAAACCTTTTCAAATATTGCACAATATTGAATATAATATCACATAAAGAACTGGAAAGAACACGGAAAAAGATTTCTGGAAAAAAAAAAAAAAACATTAAGAATCTCTTTAATGAAGGCATGCAACATACAGTAATTTTTCAAGGGCTCTGATTGAATGTTGCATGCAAAATAAGTGTTGCTTCTGTCATGTTGTATGCAATTTGCTAAACATTATGTATATATAAATATATATAATAGTTATGTTAATAATGACAATAATAATAATGATAATAATTCATCATTGAAGTGATCAAGCACCAGGAAGGAAGACCTAAATTAACAGACAAAAAACCACCTATGGAAATGAAGCCTTGTACAAGTCAAAAGATATTTAAAAAGTTAATATGAATTGTTTTTGAAACATTGGTGGATAAGATCATATATAGCAAATATAATCAAAGAATAACAGAAAAATAAATAATAACTGGAAGAAGGAACCAATACCGTTTAAGACGGGTGGAGCGGGTTAAACAAGTTTTTTGGACGTCCAGTTTTTTCCCAAATCTCTTCAAAACCATATACTATATATATATATATATATATATAAATAATACTTGATATTTCTATTTCATTCGTTTGATTTTTGCCCTTGTTTGACATAGTTTTTAGTTCTTATATCAAGTATATACACTAAGCGATAAAAAAAAAAAAAAAAAAAAAAAAAGACGCTCTGCAGAAAAATTGACTTATACTTTTTGAGTTTATAATAAATCAAAAACTGATTGCAACAAATAAAATTGTTATGTTTGTATAATACGGAAGTCATAGCATGACACCTATGTACATTTTCGATTTAATAATTCGTTTTATTAGACTCAACGAAGTATTAAATAAAAATCTACATAAAATTTTCTTTTTAAACGTAATATAATAAACATATACTTTGTATACTATCATGATTTATTATATGAAATAAAAAAAGTGCTATTTTAACGCATGAAATAAAACTATTTATTTATTAGATCTAAACAATTATTTAATAAAAATATGTATTCTGGATTGGATAATTCCGCCTTTATATGGAATTACTGTTTTAATGCACAATGCGGCATAGTATTTTATAGTTTTTTAACATGAAACTCAGAAATTTCACGGTGCCAAATATTATAAATATTTTTTTCTAGTTCTTTCAAAGTTATTGGCTACAAATTTCAAATCCCCACCCTCTTTTATAGCCTAAACATTTTCGAGTGGATTGAGAGTAGGACAATTTTCAGGTCTAATAAAGAAGAAATCCTACGATTTTCTTTGTGGGATTTAATTTTAAGTAAAAAAAGTTATGATAACTTACAAAATTATAGATGCTGATGAGAATGGATAAGTAATTTTAACAACTTGAATCAAATAAATGCATCACAAGTGCTATATTACAAGGTGCATTATCATCTTGAAATGCTGATTGTGGAAGAGTCTGAAATACCCCAAAGTAGTCGGTCAGGTATCAATTTTTTAATGGCCAAGTTTTATTTCGGGTTAATTGATTCCTTGAACATGAAAATTTGTCAGACTCACCGAAAAATTATGCATTTTCGTATCGTATTGCACGGGGAATATGTCATTGTTTTAAAAGTGCGATTTTCATTAAGTCAGTCACATTTTCGTGATCAGATCTGTTTGTTTCCGTCAGTTCCAAATAAGTTAAACTTGACTCATCAGAGAGAAAAACTTCAGCCCAATAATTAAATGATCATTTTTTAATTTTTTAACCTTCTAATGTCTTGGTTTTCTAATTCTTTTAGATAAGAATGATTTTTTTTTTTTTTTTTTTTTTTCAGATTTTCTGGGAATTAAACCTGCTTTGTTTAATTGTTATTTCCCTGTATTTAGATAAATTATGTTACTAAACACTTTTTCTGAATCCCTGCTATGTTCTAAATGTAATACAAACTGATTTTTTAAGCGCTGGCTTTTTAACTTGCGGTCATCCCGACTGGATGAGTAACGTGGCCGCCTAAGGACAAATGTGCAGTTTAAACATTCACAAAATATTATATCTTGCTAAAAATAAGATCACTAATATTTTGTTAACATTTAATCATTTATCATCCCACGTATTAAAATATTTTTTTGATTTTCGCGGTAAAATTAATAATTTTTGTGGTATCGTTAACTGCTTTATTCTTGCCATTTTTGAAATACTTTCTAAAATTACAATTTTCCGAACAATTGCATCTTGTTTTTAACTCTTGGCTCAAGCGTAAATTGCATGCAGAACACAACGTAATAAAATCTGTTCAAAAGTTTACCTTTGAAACAATAAAATTAGCGATTACAGAAAGAAAAATAGAAAATATCCAAGTGCGGCCTTTTTTTTTTTTTTTTTTTGGCGCTTAGTGTATATATCACCCTATAAATGAGATATTTGTGCGAACTTTCATAAGAGTGACTAGTGATAGACAGGTAGCTCAATTTGCACATTACGCCATAGACCACTCATTCAGTTTTAGCCTGGGCGTTTTTCATCATGTTTAAAACAAAATTGCCTTTCAGTAAAAAAATCGTGTGTATTTTAAACTAGTTCACAGGTATAAGCCAGCAGTTAAGAAGGAACTGATTGTGATGTAAAATAGGATTATTATTATTTTTAAATAAAATAAAATGAAATGTATCAATAATGTATAACTCGCACAACATCAGTTTTAAATTCTTTTCTCAAAATGAAAGAATGAAAATAACTCAACTCGAGTGAATTTTCATTCATTTGCCTAGAAGAAACACCCCCACTCATATTGAGTTAAATTCATTAAACTGAATGAGTTAGCATAATGCACTCAAACTTGAGTTATTTATTGCATTTGAGTAATTTATTTATTTTATTAATGATTTTAATAAACTGGATCACTTTACAATGGCGTTGCCCTTTGCACTTACGTGCTACTGAATAAATACATTGCAGCGAGAGCGATGTTGCCGCTTATAAGTGGATGAATGAGCAGAAAAACTCAAATATCGATAAGCCAAGTTCGCTCAAATAAAAATCTACTAATTACAATAGTTCAAAGAATCGCTCAAGTCGATTAAAAAAAAAAAAAAAAAAAAAAAAACCTTCTTGACATGGTGAATTAACTCATTTATTTTAAGTCAACGTGAAAAACATATTAGTGTATTTTTTGTTTGTTTAAGGAGACTTGATTTCGCACCACTGAAGTTGGTTTCATGTAAAAGCTATTTAATATTTATAAATTGAACTATATTAGATTTTTTTTAATAAAATATACATTCAGGCAACAATTCTTATCGTTTTTGATATAATTTTTACAGATTTGAAATCTTTAAACTGTATTTTCTCGGTTCGCATTTTCTGATTAATTCCTGATATTCAGAAATGCTAAAACTTCTACTGATATTATGAAAAGAGTTAATATATTTTTTTTATGTTTAATAGAACTTACTTAAAAGAATTAGGGATGGATTTTGTAATATCTTAAAAAATAAATAAATAAATTAAAATAAAAATAAAATGGTTCTGAGGTCCCTTGAATACGAAAATCATGTTTTTAGAGAATGGTCTGTGTGTGTGTTATCAGTATATCTCAAGAACAAATAGTAGCAGAAATTCCAAACTCGGTATTCTAAATGTGTATAATATAGTGATGCTACACTAAAAATTTCGTTGAGATGAAGCAGATGGTACGTGTACAAGGACACTCGAAAGTACTCCAATACATTACGTCTATGGGGGAAATTGCAGGTAAGTAGAATTTAACATCTATAGACTGCACTAAACCAAATGAAACGAATAATATTTTTTATATGCATAAAAACATGTCTCATGTAGAATAGTGCAGGGAAATCATTGACTGTTCGTTTACAGGGCTACACAAAAAAACTAGATAAAAGTGCAACAATCTTTGCAAATTGATGGAAGTATATTTCAGGCTGGGCCATGTATGATTACTATAGGATTATATTTAAATGCACCATGTGGTCTGTATATAATCTTCGATAGGTATACAGGGCTGCAAATATTTAAGCGATAACATTCTTTTTTGTTGTTAGTGGATGTGCTTTACTAATAATATTTTACCATTTCCAGGAAAGCTGTTCGGGAATTGAAATAAATTCCTCATAGAGATATGGTAAATAGTGTTTGTTTTAAGCTAAATATTCATCGCTTGTTTTTTGTATATTTACACGATTTGAGGCTTCCTGATTACCGTAGTCAAATTTTTTAACGTTTGATCTTTGTCTGTGTCTCTTAGAGTGACTTAAAAACGAATAATTTTAGGAGATCCAAATGTTGTATTTTGAAGTTAATATACGTTTGTTGCTGAAAAAGTTTGATCATTATTGATAAGTTTCAAGGTATGTTGCGTATGAAAATTTTATGTATAATTTTAAGTAAGCTTTTAATTTTAATAACAGAATTAAATTCTATATAAATGTAGGTACATTAATAAAACGGGGGCTTCAGCCCCCCCTCACACAGAACTAATTATTATATAAAAATCTTCCGAAGCCTAGTCTGAATTTAGACGCAAGGTATGTTGCGTATGAAAATTTTATGTATAATTTTAAGTAAACTTTTAATTTTAATAACAGAATTAAATTCTATATAAATGTAGGTACATTAATAAAACGGGGGCTTCAGCCCCCCCTCACACAGAACTAATTATTATATAAAAATCTTCCGAAGCCTAATCTGAATTGTTTAACATAGGTTTACATAACAGTACTCGTTATCTTACCTGTTAATATTCAACCTGTATATATAGTATTAAATTTCAGGGTAAGAGAAAGTCGTGTGAGTAACACGCCAGATTGTTTTTTTTCAAAAATTAATTAATAAATTTCAAAAGCCATCCCTAATTCTTTTAAGTAAACTCTATTAAACATCTCCCTCCCCCCCTCCAAAAAAAAAAAAAAAGTGTGTTTATAAATTTCTGTAGAAGTTTTAGCAGTTTGAAGATCCCGGATTATTGAAAAAATTCAAACTGAGAAAATGCAGTTCAAAGATTTCAAATCTATAGGAAAAAATATATAAAAGAATTTATGCCGAAATGTATATTTTATTGAACAAACCTTACATAGTTCAATTTATAAATATTAATTTGGAATGTAAGCTTTTATATGAAACATACTTCAGTGGAACTTAATTGAAAATCCGCTTAAAACTGAAAAAATAAAATAAAATAAAATAAAATAAAATAATAATAAAAAAAAAGATGAATGTAATAACATTGTTAGAGCTTTCCATTTGGTAAAGTTTCAAAACTTTTTCTTTGCTTATTATTTTTTTATTTGTTTAACAGAAACTGGAATGACTTTCCTCTAAAAGTTATGTAAAAAATACGAACACACTTCAACTGGAAATAATCAGGCAGAAAATTGCTGCTTTGGAAAGCTGTAATTACTCTAAAATCACTGAGATAATAATCTTACGTAAAGTGAACCTCGAGTTTCCGCTTAGGTTTAAAGGAGAAAAAAAAGCATGGCTGACAAAATTTGATTTCTTCTCGCCTGTTTGATTGACATTTGATTTTCTTTTTCCCGTAGTCGGTATTAATGGCAAATAAATTTCCCTTGGAAGTTTAAATATAGGTATCGCTTATAATGAATTAAAATATAACGGGAAATAAGACGAGAAATTTTGTACGATTGGATTAAAAATATCTAAATCGTTCATGCGACATTGGTTGGATTTCATGAGTAAAAGGATTAATTTTAGGATTCATGAAAAGTTGAAAAAAGAAATATGCTTTTCAATTTCCGGTTTTTGACAGTTTTGTAAGTTTTAAGAAGTTTGGAACGCGCTTTTACTTTTTTTAGAATGATACTTGTCTGTTTGTTTGTCTGTGTGTGACGAAAATTTTGTGTCAGATCTAGATGAAAAACTAAAGCATAAAATTTTATGAAATTTTATAATTAGACTCAAATTGGTGTCTTTCAATAATAATAATAATAATAATAATAAAATAACTCTTTTGGAGTCTGGAATACGATTTTTAACTTTGCATGTAGTGTTTATTTACGGCTGCCGCATGAAATATCTAAAATTTTACGTAACTGACAAAATGTATCATTATATATAAAATTAATTGAAATTTTAAAAATAATTTCTTCAATGCAAACGCTAGATCTGAGAACATAAAGAAACTAATTACAATTAAACACTTTTCAGCATAAGTTTTATATTTTCTGAAAGTAATACTTTTTTTTTTTTTTTTTTTTAAATGCATAAATTGTGTTAAAACCTTATGTATTAAAATAAAAATGTATTAAACAACAAAATTGTATTAAAACAAAAAACAAATCTTTAAATATTAAACTAAATATAATTTCCCTTTTCTTTCTTTCTTTGAGACAATAGATGAGAGAGACATAAAAGTCCTATAAAAATATTTAAAATAAAAATCCATTTTATTACATTAAAAAAAAAAAAAAATTAAAGCACCAATTTATAAAGAAAAATCCTTCTTTTAAAATATAATAATCTCGTAGGTCTATTACTTTGAATTTTCAATTTTACGCGATTACTATATTTGCAATCCTTTTGACCTTGATTAAATTTGGATATCTGCCAATTTGAATTTAGACAAGGTTTTTTGCTCTGGCTTTGTAAACATTCTGAAGAATTTTCATCAACCGAAAAGAAAACCTATTAATTCTTGATTTCATGTTTTAGTTATTAGATCCATCATTTCATTTACTGTTCAAAATTTCTGTCTATTTTTCTTTTGATATTGTCTTTCTGTTTGGTCTTTCTTTGTTAAACATTCCCCACCTGAACTCTCGACTTAAATTCTCATTTACAAATTAATTTTTTAACACTTTCCAACAAGGTTAAAAAGTACAGTAAGACCCCGCTTAGCGCTGTTTCATTTAGCACTGTTTCGGTTTAGCGCTCTTTTATTTCCCCTGTGGATTCCCCGAAATTGCTCGCAGCAGTACGGGGATTCCCTGAAATTGTGCGCGCGCTGTTTCGCATTACGCTCTACTTTGATGGAACGTATCCCCCGCGTTAAGCGGGGTCTTACTGTATTAATGGCTTCGGTTTGTCTGCCCGTCTGTCCGTGCTCTAATTGCTGTAAATGTTCATGGGATATTTGGAAACTGATATATATTATTCAAGGTCATTATTGGATGCTCCCTTTTGAAAATGGAGCGAATACCTCTACTGGTTTGGGTACAGGGTCACCCGGAAGTATTCCAAAACATTACGTTCTATGAGAGGTATTTCTATAAACAAAATTTTATTAACTTTACTTGAACAGATCTCCATTAAATTTAAATATGTTATTCATATGCCCAAAAATATGTTTTCCATAGAATATAGTATGATTAGCATTTAGATTTACGGGGCGACACAAACATATTCAGTTACATTAAGGACTATTATTGGAAATTTGCTGGAACTGCATTATCATTTACATTAAGCATTTTTAACACTTTCAAACAATTTTTAAGTGTGGATATGATTTCTATTTGTGTATCTGTCTATCCGACTGTCTAACAATCTATCTGTCCATCTGCCTGCCTCCAGCATCTATATAGATTTTCAGAAAAAAAAAAAAAATGATATATGTTATTCAAGTTTACTATGAAATGTTCGCTATTCAAAATGGCATCAATAACTCCTGTACAGCTGGTTTGTGTACAAAGGCAACCTCAACCCCCCCCCCCCCCCCCAAAAAAAAAAAAAAAAATGCATTGCGTTTGAGGAGAGACATTTTTATAAATAACATTTAAATAACTTTCTGCTGCAAAAGTCATAAAAAAGTTGACATTTATTGTTAATATTGCGCCGACGATCATCTGCTTATTTATCTCTGATTATAAATTCTATTTTAATTTACTTCTAATATAATATTTTCTACTATTTTCATTAATTAAGTTTTTAGATAAGATCTTAAAATTGAATATTAAATCTTTAATTTATTTTAAAATTGTATTATATATACATTTTCATTGTTACCCAAGGTTCATTGTTCATCGTCGAGCAAAAATTAAAAGAAATAAATTTTCAAAAGGAAAAATTCAAACAAACACATTTTCAATTAATTAATAAATTATTTATTATATTTATATATTAATAATTTAATAATCAAACTTTATTGTATATATATTATTATTATTTTAATTAAATGTATTTTAAAACTTTAGCTGTTTAAAACAATTCAATGAATTCCCATTATTTATTTCATAGTTATTAAAAAAAAAAAAAAATCTTTTTAACTTTCCTAACTCGTATTTCCAACCTCACTCAAATAAAATAAAATGCACTTACCCCATTCCAGTTGGCTCATTTTTCCACTGAAGCGCACAAAATAATAATAAAATCATTTCATATTTTTTAAATCACCACTATATGTATATCACAACTGGTTGTACTAACTTTTTCTAGCGTTATATTGATAAAACTTGAACTTAAGATCTGAAATACTCTCTATCATAAAACCCAGAATTTTACATTTTCTAGATCAATCTGACTCTTAACTATCCATAAACTTTGATTTCCCACGATCACCTGTTTTTTTCGGACAAACAATTTCTTATTCCGGCTTAACTAATCTTATGATAAGATTTGATTTCTACTTAAATCTATGTTGTATGAGAACTAATCTTCAATCCCTGCTTCTTAACAATTTACAATGTGAATCATTTAATCTCATATCCTTATTTTGCAAGGAATGCATCACATTCCTGGCAATATGCTAAAATAATCTTTTGTATAAATTATGATATCTTTAACCCTCAGATTTATTGGACTACACTAAAATATTCATATACATTAAAGGCTACAGTTGTAAATTAAGGGCAACATTTCTTTTTTAGTTAAACATATTTAACAGTTACCAACACTGTTTAAGAATGATTATGAATTTAATTAGTTTATTTATATGCTATTCAGTCCTTCTGTCTATTGTTATGTGATAACGTAGGTAAAGAAGATTGAAAGTTCAATGATACAAGCACGTACAGTTAGAAAGTGTTAATAATCAATACGTACTGCATGATTTTTCGTTCTTGGTTATTCTTTCAGTGGATAAATGTACGTTGTTCCATGTTCATAATATTCAATATAAGAGGATCAAGAATTTTTGCTAAAATTGTTTCCATCTATTAATACTTTCTCAATCATCCGAAGGTTTTAACTTTTTTAATGAATACCAAGTTTTGAGGATTTTATAGGATTAGATAGCGATCTGACACCTTCTAAATTTCAGAGAAAAGTAGTTTACAGCTGGTAACCCTATAGTTGATTACAAAGAAAATATTATAGTATAACAGCACTAACGATTACGATGATAACTAATAATAAATGGAATTATGAGGAGTATTTGAAATTTAATATTAGAGCAAGGCATAAAAATAAAAATCGTTTAATTTAAAG